>CM023832.1:14042144-14088783 GCA_013266295.2 Branchiostoma floridae x Branchiostoma japonicum
AGATACTCACTTGACAAACCTATATCATGTCCAGAACACTGGAGATCAAACTCGCAAGTTTTAGTTTTGAAAGCTACCAGGAAGTTTTTATTCTTAAAATTTGTTCTCTAATTGTGCCAACGTTTTTAAAACATCCACTACTTGTCGAACTATGCCGTTCACAGACACACACAGACACAGGCATACAGACTCACTGTGATACGGTCACAAATTGTAACCTTTGTTGATCATGCGACAGAATTATGGTGAAACATTCATCATGTGATAAAACTTACCACAGTCAGTTCAGTCCCCTCATCACTAATCTTCGATGTAGAATCAGCTGATGCATCAAGCTAGAAGAAACCAGGGAAATAGAAACAAAGTTCAAACGTTGCAAGCGTCCTGCGGTATGTTTCAAATATGAAAGTGGTGACGTTTTGACTAGGTACATGAACAAGTTTTGTCTAGACCAAAGAAAGAAGAAAGGAATGAGGCAGCAGAATTAAATAAATCCTCGCATGAAACTATGAAAGAACTCCACGTCCTTTATTCGCCTAAAAAGTCACCTAAAACCATATTGACTCAATAATCAAAAACCATGGCAAAATCAAGAAAAGGAATGTCCTTACGAAAGAATAGCTTGCAGTAAATCTATGAATCTTTCATTTATGATGATTTTCGACATGTATAGTGAAAGGCTTGATGAAACACGTGTTTACATTAGGAAACCCATTTCAAAGCCACCATCCCAACAAGGTCATGCATGAAAGGATCATGCATTATATAGGAATTAGATATACATGAAAATACAACTATCGAGGCCTTGTAGCAATGCAAGTGGCGCAGCCAAATGACAATAGCTAAGAACAATGCTGTGCCAGGCTGAAAGTTTGATGGAATCTATTTAAGCATGGTTTAGTGGAGCTTCCTTTTAAAGGCAGCCACATCTAGCGGCATTAGAGCTCTGGCTCCAAACCCTTTGATTTCAACATCAAGTTTGTTTTTCCCCAGATCGTTATAAAGCATGGCGCGAGCTTCGGGGTGCTTTAAAAGAAAAGGAGAGGTAGTCTCGCTGTGCCCGAGTCATACACTTTTGCATGGAAATTGACAAATACTACAATTTTACGACAGAATTAGCCAGCTAAGGCTAGACAGCCGTACTTTTAGTCGAGGCGCTGTGCGTAGGGCCCAAGAATGAATTTCGTAGCCCTTCGCTGGACACCCACGATAAAGGCTGTGACATTACAAGACATGGGGGTTCATATTGGAGAGCAATATTCTAATACACCCCTGACGAGAGAAAGAGGTCAGTGTTAAATCAAATCCTACAGTACACTTTATAAAACCAAGCATTGAGCAGCAGTGAAGACAAATATGTTTAACCCTCAAACCACCGTATGGGGTCAAAACTGGCTCCAGGCGTGTATAAATATGTGCCATTTCTTGTCGAAAACGAAATTCCTCCTATGAGTTTGTTTGCATATATGTCTTATAAGTTCTCATTCGTTTTACTGAGATTCGATTATTGTTGATTGAGTTATCCTAGAAAGTTTATGCGTTGTCCAGTGGGGTCAAAATGACCCTAGAAAAATGTTATGCATTTTTTACACATCTGAGTCTTTTGTTGTTCCCGAAATTTCTTCCAGATGATATATTTGCTTGAATTGTATGTTGTTATGACGTCATGCTTTGAATGACCTCTATGTTGAATCAGGAAACTTAAAAATTGTGACTCGTGACCTACGGTAGTTTGAAGGTTAAAAAAAAAGATTGACAACATTGTTCTAACCCTAACCCTAAACATTGTGCTAATCTGTCCCTGCCCTGCCCTGTTTCTAGCAAATAGACGTCGACGGTAAATCCATCGTGTTATGTAGTTACCAAAGAGGTCCATTATCAAATCTGCTGTTCAAATACGAAGTATCATCTCCAACTAACTACACAACTTATGCTGTATAAAAACAAAGGGTCAAGAAATGACGCAAAAAAGTCTTATCAGGGAACATAAACTCGAACATGTCACATACCAATCATACATAAACATTTATACAGCAGAAAGGCATACCTTGCAACTTCCACCGACTGTGGACGACGAGTTATCAGTAGGTTTGTTATTTTCGCCTTCACGGAAATTCTTCAGCCTTTCCACATCCGTGATGATGAAAGCTCCCAAAGTCTCGAGTTGTTTGTTTTCTTGAATTTGGCCTTTAATTGCCTTCGTGAGGGTTTCTACCGTTTTCAGCGAAAGTTCGTTTAACTCGGCCTGCCAGTGAACAAGTTGTTGAATATCAACTTCGTTGTTGTCCATCTGAAATTAAAAATTGGTGAAGAGAATATATTCTTAGACCCATTTTTCTGCATAAAATTGACTATTCTAACTAGTTGAAGCGATTTTGAATTAAAACATTTAAGAAAAACAACATTTTAAATTATTCTGAAAAAAGTTAACAACATGAGGGACATGATTGAAACTATTACATTTATGAAACGTGTCAAAAAAAACTCCTTAATTAACATTGTAGTAACGTTAAATCTAAATGGCTTAATTTTAAAACACGTTAGAACAATGTTTGCATCTCCTTAGACCTAAACATTCTTTGAAACAACTTCTAGGGACGATCGTCTCCCTGGATTTACATAATGGGATATCTTTAATGGTCTAATCTGTGGGAATGTGAATTATTTTCTGCATTGCTTTAGCTGATTTCAAACTTGTTATAACGTGTTCCAACAGATTTTGAGCCCATGTTGCAATAGTTTAGAAAATAACACGACGCATGAAACGTTTAAAAATGTTTCTAGCGTAACAACCTGTCTGTGCAAATCCCCATGTCGGGATAAGCGACTCCTGACAGTCGCCCTCTATACACACTCCCCACACATGTAGGGCTTCTAACCTGTGTGCTTTCTAATATGTCCGTCCAAATCATTTTCTTTTGCTGCAGAATAATCACACTGGTCACAGTTGTAACATTTGTCCCCTGTATGACTTTTTATATGTTAGGATAAGTGACACCTGACAGCCGTCCTATATCCGCACTTCTCACACGTAAATGGTTTATCTTTACTTTAGAGTGTTTTGAGCGTATATGGAACTTCAATTGGTAACTCTTGGAAGCAGAAAAGTCACATTGGTCACACATGTAGGGCTTTTCACCTGTATGGATTCTCATATGTTTGAATAATACGCTTTTTAGAGCTGTTCTATGTCCACAGTTCTTACACTTGTACGGTTTTTTATCAGAGTGTTTTGAAGCTATGTCACAACATATATATAATCACACTTGTCACAATTGTATGTTTTTTCTCCTGTATGAGTCCTCATATGTTTGGATAAGTCACACATTTTCAAAGTGTTGAATCCACACTCCCAGCCTATGTAAGGCTTATCACGAGTGTGTTTAGATATATGTCTGTTACAGAAAAGCCACACATTATACACTTGTATGGTGCCTCTTCCGTATGGATTGTCACGTGTTTCGATAAGATAGACTTCACGAAAGTAGTGAACCCAAATCTGCCACATACGTAGGGTTTCTCTCCAGTGTGCTTCGTTTGATGTCGCTTCAAATTGTACTTCCATTTTATACGATAGTCACACTGGTCGCACTGTCATATGGCCGGACAAGGAAGACTTAGAAGAAGTCCTGAACCCACATTCATCGCATCTGTAAGGTTTTTCACTGGTTTGTTTTACAAGATGTTTATCCAATCTGGACTTATGTACTGAGGAGTAGTCACAATGGTCACACTTGTGCGGTTTCTCTCCAGCATGATTCCTCATATGTGTCGTTAAATGAGACATAGCGGTTGCCATGTACCCGCATCTATCGCGCATGTAGACTTTCTCGACAGATCGTTTGGTTGCTAGATGTTGGTTTGACTCATATCCAAGCGCGTTTGGTCCAGTAAAGCTGGAAAAAACCAAGTGGCATCAGCAACACTACCTGGGTGACCTGCTTTGTACAATATCAAAATATTAAAAAATATATATATAACAAATCTGTTTACCAATCTGGGCCGACAGTGAATGTGTCTTACCTCAGCAATTACGTCGATGTCCGGAAAGAACGATGTCTTTAGGAGAGACTAGAACTAAGTGAGAGCTGGAGTAGGACACCCAACTTATATATAGGTGTCCGTAATGTATGCTGGTTGTTCATTGGTTGATTTGTTGGTTGGTTGGTTGATTAACATTAACCAATTAGAGGCCATCTGATATGCAAAACATGCCCCCGCAATTCAAAAGAACCACGTGGTCTTCACGTGAGAACAAACTGAAAGAGGTGTCGGTTTTTTTTTTCTTCTGGGTAGGGCGTAACCTTTGGATACGTCTATCTACCATAACAAATCAAATAAACTCAATTCAAACTGGATGTTTTCCCATGAGAAATCTGAACATACGGCTGTAGCTGAAGACTGACAACAAACAATGGATCAAACTGATCCCTACACTGCACGAAATTGGATATTTAAGCAGTCTTAAAGCATGCTTAAAGGTTCCGTTTTGGCACTCTTTAAGCATATTTAAGCAAATCTTTACGCGTGCTTAAATATTACTTTTAAGCTAGCTTTAAGTTTGTGCTTAATGTGCTTAATGGCACTCTTTTAAGCAACATTTAAGCACTGTAAAGAAAGCTTAAACATTGATATTTAGGCTACATTTACGCGTCTTAAAGGGTCCTTAATGGTAGTGATTTAAGCTACCTTAATTAGTCCGTAAAGGTGCTTAATGGCACTCATTTAAGCAATTTTTAAGCAGCTTAAAGTCAGCCTAAATCTTAATGTTTACACTACATTTAAGCGTTTTAAAGTGTCCTTAAAGTTTGTGGTTTAAGGTAGCTTAATTTGTCCGTAAAATGCGTAATGGCATTTCTTTAAGCCACCCTTAAGCACTTTAAAGTACGTTTAATACTCGTTGTGTACCAGTATTAAGCATGCTTTAAACTGCTTAAGGGTTGCTTAAATAAGTGCCATTACGTACACTTTACGAAGCGTAAAGTAAGCTTATATATATATATATATATATAAAGTAAGCTACATATGTATATATTTATATATATAACCTTGTAACTATGCTACCTTAAGTATTCACAAATCGTACACAATATACCGTCAACATTCTTTTTATTCCTTCATCAAGGATAACCATTCCATTTGATATTGCGGTTGGAAATTATAGCGGTGGGAGGAAAATGGGATAGCTCACGGCACTTAATTTTAGCGGTGTGAACAAGGCAGATGATCAAAAGTGTTCAATGTACATGTATTACGGTATTGAAATTTTAGCGGTAAAAAAAGTAACAGCTAAATCAGCTATAATTAAGTGAAAGTTAACAAATCAACAATTACAGTTCTAGTACTCAAAAATATTTCCGGGCTAACGAAATGTTGGGCATTCGGGGAACTGTTAGACAATACTTCTAAGTTAAATTGCATATAGAGTATTCCGAAGTCCTTGGTGTCAACTGAACTAAATGTAAGGAAAAAAACTAAACATGGCAAACTCTCCTCCAGACAACTTCTAAAAAAAACTACTCCATGAAACTGCTGTCATGGCCATCCTCCTCGGCCCCGACTTCCGTGTCTGCTGTGCGACCGTATCTCTTGCTGATGGCCCACTTCGGGGCACCCTCGGGAAGGTTTCTGTCTGAGAGTTCCTCAGACACCTCCCGAGGTGTGCCCTTTGCAGGAATGACGTCGTCCAGGGAGTCCTTCAGCCTCCTCAGCTTTCCGGACTCCCAGGCCAGTCTTCTCACCTTGAAGACTGGCCTCTCCGAGTCACTGTCGCTTGACTCGGATGACATAAAGCCCTTGCGCAGTGCCTCCTCGGCTTGCCTCTTGGATCGCTCTGTCCAGCCGCTCTTTGCTTGCTGAAAAGCCTTCAGCCTCCTCTCCAGTTTCTGAAACGATATATGAGGTTAGACATTTTCTAAAGCTAATTTCTTGTCACTATCTCTCCCCACTCACTCTAACATGGACTGCTCCCAAAACCACCCCTCTAAACAGTAAGAATTTACACCTAGGCCCCCCCATACAATAGCACTATTATTGCAAAATCAATTGAAAGCACTATACAAATGGCTCTTCCAATGTCACTGAAATAGAACAGATAAAAAGATAAGAACCCAGCACTATATCTAATATATAGTATATGATCTAATCAGGTGACACAGCTTAACAATCTACAGCTTTCTGAAATTAATAACATTTAACTTAGAATTGCATTTTTATACGTTAACTCTGTACTATAGGTAGAGTTGTTAGACATGACAAAGGCCAAGCTTTATAGGGCTAACCTGTGTGAGCCTCCCGTTTTTCCGGACGACACTCCGATGGGCAGCAAACTTCCCCTTCTGGGCACGAACCCGGTCGTCCTTCTTGGACTTATAGTACCTCTTTGCTGCTTCTATAAATTTGAAAAAAAACAAACATATAAAATGAAACAAGATGAATGTTTTTGTGAAAGTATAGGAGGATTCAACAAAGAAAGATATCCACCTGGAAGCAGGGTATCTTAGCCACTATCTAAAAAACACACACTCAAACACACATACACACACACACACACACACACACACACATACACACCGTGACACCCACACATACACACACACACGCACACACACACACACACTCTCACACACACGCACATACACATATACAGACACACACACATACATAATTAAACACACGGGCATCCATTATCTGTCTGTCCAGTATTCGTGTCTATGTGCGGGACACAACACCAGCAACAGCTGCCTCTGTTCCGCGTTTATTGCACTGCTGCAATTTCAATAAATCAAATCGAATCAAATCTCCCTACAGGAAATTACCTATGTAAATTTCTGGGTATGGGTTGCGCATGGAAATTCAGAAAACATGACAAATGCTATTCACACATCTAAATGTAAGACGTTGGTCAGCGTTGTATTCGAAAAAATTAATCGACAATATTGCAAATGATTACATCCTTGATATAATATGATGTGATATATGGTATGTGATGTTACGTGTTTTACATTAGTTGTGTGCAATTTTGTTATTACATGCCAATATTAGCTGTCGTATTTTCAAGGGCGACCCATACACAGAAATTTACTACATGTATTAGGTTATGTCCTTTAGGGAGATAATGAATGTCTACAGCGATTTCTGTCAGACCAGGGAGGTCTCCTTGGTCAGACGAGTGTTTAGTTTCACTTATCAGAATCGGTGATATAATCGGTGTGGAAACGCAAGACAATACAAGTTGTTATCCATGTGGATATTTACAACACAACAGAGATAATAATCACCCTTCAGTTCCGCCGACGGAAATGGACACTTGTCAGGCCCCCCATACTCCTTCACCACCTCATCTTTCAGGACTTTGACGATGTCCTGGTTCTCTGGTGAGCTCAAACTGTGAACAGAGAATGATTGAATTTTTTTAAACTACGTAGCAAGAAAGTCATTTTAGATCTCGCTAATCGTGAAGCGTTTTGCTGGGAGAGTGTTTAAAAGGATGGACACGATCGCATAACTATCTACATGTGAGAGAGTCCGGTGTTTAAAATACGTGTATCTTATTATAAGTACGAAAATTACTTGTCGACGCAACCAACGGATAAAAATGATAACAAAAATGACAAATTGTTTAATTTGGCATTTCCAAAAGTACGACAAAAATGTAAATTATCCCAAAGCAGGAAATTATGTATGCGCAGTCGCGATAAAATGTTTGTTTTCCATTAGTGGCGGACGGAGCCTAGGCTATAGACAATGTTGCTTACGGGTAACATATTGACATCGCATATAAAATGAATCCATTGAAAAATAAAACTGGCAATATAGATTAAATTGAGTTACCTTTCAGTCAGCCGAAAGCCCCGGAAATCTCCCTCGCTTTCTTCCATCGCGCGGTACACTTTCCGCACCGCATCCTAAGAATGATGAAAGAAAGTACCTTAGAAAATTTGAAAATTATGGATAAACATGAATATTTGGAGGAAGCAGAACGGTTAGATCAGTTCACTCATTACCAACTCGGCCTAACACCCTGTTGGTTAACTCGCCTTTGTGTATTTTAATAGCATAATTGGTCTACAAAATTGGCCACCTGTAGTCATAAAAAATATCTAGCCTCCCGTATAGACTTCAGACTTTCCCTATAGACTTTCGGCTCAAAAGAGTAGAGATTGGGTCAAGTAGACATGAAAATGAAAAATATGTACTTGCTGGCCGGCCGGCCTGATGCTGAGGTCACATTTCCAAACCGGGGCCCGGCCGGGCAGTCATTTGGAACGAAATATATGGTATAAAACACAACAAAGCACAGAAAGGTTGAACAATAACAACAATGGAACTATTCACGTATATTCTTGATGGAAATTATTGATTTTTTGTTATTCGAAACAGCCCGGCCGGGCTCCGGCTTGGAAATGTGACCCCAGCATAACAAGGGTGCTGGGTTGGTAACGTTAATGTTGGGCCGAGTTCGCCAGTGCTACTAGCCATGGTCGTCGAGCTGGTATGGGCCCGACGATGAGACGGACATTTTTTTCATAATCTGGCGTTTTTTTTCACCCACGATTATAAATTAACTCGCATTGGAAAAGTATCTTCTTAAATGTACATACAACATTAGCCAGAGTTTTAAAAAGAAAAGCTCGTTTTGTCTGTTTGTGAAGTAAATCAAAAAGGTTAGAAAAAAGAAAAGTGATATATCGACTCGGCTAGTGGTCTAATTGGGCTGTTTAATAAAAAGATTAACTTTGTATTCTACCCTAGTTCCAATCCAAATTCCAAGCTCAAACCCTCACTAGTTCCTAGACGTTCAAACACCTATACCCCCTCCAATCATCTTCCGCCCCCCACCCACCGTTCCGTTTTTTAACAAACGATTATCTGATTATCATGTACTGTAGAAACGTCATTTTATCTCGTCACACATTTCAAGTGCTATGAAATACCAATGATAAATTCCGTTTAGCTTACTATCCGAATAACACAGAACTTAAAATAAGTCACTTACTCTGCAAGTTGACGAGACAGAGGACTTTCTCCGTGTCTTGCGTCGTGGGCGGGAGCCCATGGGCGGCGTCGGGCTATCTTCCTCGGGTTCCCGCTCCTGTTCTTGCTCGGCCCGGCGGCGTTCTTGCTCCTCCAGTTGAGATTTTAGTGCCCGAAGTTCTTCTCTTTGAGCATCAAACTTTCTAACCATGTCCTGCAGGATGATGGCTAGGTTCTCGGTGTCTCCGCGCTCCGTGGGGTTGTCGCTAGACATATTATCGAACGGCGAAAATCAACGGATTCTAGGAAAAATTGTAACGCTAACTTGTCGTGTGCGTGTCTCAACAGCGAGTGACGCTCCGTTCCAACTGAAGGATTTCGAATGTCGTGTCACAAGAGCTGATTGGCTGTCATGTTATGGGAAGTATGAGGCGATTGGCTGATTTTAGACTAACATAAGTTAGCCGGTAGTCACAATGACATGTGAATTGTCTGGCACACATATTGTAAGCCAGCGTGGATGCAAATGACAGTCATTGTTACCTGGCGTGGGACCGTCCAGACATTTCACAACAAAACAATAGGTGAAAAAAAAAACTTTTGCTGCAATATACACAAAATATCCATATGAAATACTTCACAGCTAACAACATCTCTTTCAAGATATTCTTCGCACTTTTTACAGAAAGCCACGAAATGTTAGACCCTTTTACATAGTGCAAATTACGCGTCAGACACGCAGATTATCTGGCAGACATTTCGTGAAAAGATACATTGCGCTGATTTCCATCTTAATTGAGCCTATACTTTTATCACCCGATTCTTTCAAAAGTCCGGAACTGCTTTATTCTTTTATATTGCATAAAACGCGCGCTGGTCACAAGTGAACATTTTTAAAGAGGAACGACTGGCCGCCGACCTCCGCGAGTGGCTTTCATCTCCACTTTCATGCACTGACGTACGGGCTAGACCTGTAGGTAAGATGGTTCCAAGTACATGTAGTTGTATCTTTCAGCTTGCTAAATTTAAACATATTGTAACGATTTACCAGTCCCTGCCGTATTTATACGCATATGTATTTTAAAGGAAGCCAATGCAATTTTTGTTTGGGGGAGTTTTTTTCTGGTTACTGTATTCTTTCATGGAGGTATAAAAGGGAATTCTTTTAATGCTAGTACTAGTATGTGTACTGATATCTTTAGGGCAAAATACGGAAACGGTTCTTTTTTGGAACGTAGTCTGGTTTTACAACTTCAAGCTACTAGTATTTATCAGTATTTATGTGTGGTGCAGACATAATAAATAGCCGTCTTAGACTATTTCAAATGCTTCGAGTTTGAAATGATCACAAAAATGTACTAAGAAGTGCAGATTTTTCGCCGCCCTGAATTTGCATTTGGTGCTTAATTGATTACACTTAAATTTGTTCGTAGATGCGTTAAAAAGTAATTGGTAATTTGGAATGCGCGGGTGGATGAGTGGCATTGATAATTTTTCACTTATGTAAACCATTTTGCATGACGTCATTTCACCTCGGGACTCGCACAAACTCTGACACATGTTTACATTTTACTGACACAGGTAATATGGACGTCGCATCTACACCGGTTCGCTCTAAGGGGAGCAAATTTTGCCCTCACTGTAGCCAGTATGTTTCCAAACGTAGTTATTTCCGACACAAGAAAACATACTTCAGCCAATCTACAGGACAGTGGCATAAGACCACCCGTGTTCCTGATCCGCTCGCCAACGGAAGTAGCAGTACTGAAAGTGAATCTGAGGCAGAAACAACCACAGTCGGTAAGGCAAATTCAACATTCTACAAATATTGTTGTATGTTGTTCAGGTCGTCTTACCAATGAATTGTATCACTTTGTGGTTGAATGCCACTGTTTTTGATAGCCTCCATAGCAAGCCAAAAACTGGTTGTTTTGGGGGTCTTTATGGTCTTTTTGGAGCTTTTATGTGCTATTTTCTGATTGCATGTAGACAACATAGCCGGTTCTGATTGAATATTGACAACATATCCGGTTGAATTACCCCCGTTTTAGAACTGGGCTAATCAGAAAAAAAAAACCAGTTCTATAAGCCTGATACTGAGGATAATCCTACTGCTGTATTTTTTATATTAACGGAAGGTTGTTTTTTTTTCAACTTAGGTGACCAGTCAAATGATGTCGCCGGTGCTAGTCCTTTGAGCAGTCCACATGGGTTGGAGTCATCTAGCGATCTGTCTGTAAGTATTACCAGCATATGCATGTAACAATAATGATATACTAGTACGGGATATGTGAACGGCGCGTATGTTTATGGGTATACAGGTGGGCATGTATATATTGAAAACGTTTGCTGAATCATTACTTGCTATAACAGCGGTAAGAACCCCAAAATATCATTGATAAAATGAAAGAGCAAAGCCGCAATCTGCATGAATTACGATGAAAATAATTGATGTTTTCTGAGTGACAAGGGGAGGCGCACATGTTAGGCATACTGCAACGCGAACAAAAGGCGAGCAACCGACCGTCGTGATACTCAAAATACAATACAATACTATCGTGTGCTTTATTGTTTAGACAAGTTTTTAATATCATTATGGTGTCGTCCTGTAGGAGGCGAGCTCTTCCGACGACGATGTGCGCCAAGAGAGCTCATCAGATGAAAGGCCCGACAGTGACAACCACGAGGAAGAAATCTGGGATGGACAAGAGCTAGAAGACCAGCTGCTGAAGAACCTTCATTCATCCGCCCTTGCTGAGAACTGCGAGCGCCCGACAAAGTTTTCCAGGGAAGATCCTATCGTTACGTTGGTAAAATGGCTGCTTACTTTTCTGCTGTTATGGCAAGCGTATAACCACATAAGCGATAGCGCCTTACAGCACCTCATCAAGTTCCTGTGCTCTTGGCTAGAGAAGGTGGGAATCAGTCCTCACTATCTAGGTGGACTATCCTCCCTCTACATGACATGGAAGTTCTTAGGATTGAACAGAGATAATTTTACGAAGTGTTGTGTCTGCCCTGATCCGAGGTGTGGTAAGCTGTTTGCCATTGACAAGTTAAGTGAAATCACTAATGGTGCAGAGAAGCCCAGGCGGTGTGATAATATAAGGAAGGTGAGAGGCCGGCCTGTTAGATGCAATACACTGTTAGCCAGACAAGTTATAACCTCTGTATCTGGTGTGAGGAAGTATTACCCTTTAAAGGTGTACTGTGTTAAGAGTATAATAGAAACACTTGAATCATTTGTGAAAAGAAAGGGCTTTGAGGAGAAATGTGAACTATGGAGAAGTAGAGGAATGTCAGATTCAGAGTTGTTAGGGGACGTCTTTGATGGACAGGTTTGGAAGGATTTCCAGAAATGGAATGGAGAAGATTTCCTGAGTGCACCACGAAACTATGGGTTGATGTTAAATTTAGATTGGTTTCAGCCGTTCAAACGTAGAAATGACTACTCTGTTGGTGTCATGTATATGACAGTAATGAACCTACCAAGGAACGAACGGTTTAAAGTTGAAAATGTGATCTTAGTTGGGATATTGCCAGCTCTGGAAAGCGAACCAAAATGCCTTACACCTTTTCTCGAACCCATTGTAACTGAATTGCAGTTTCTCTGGCAGGGAGTACATTTTACCTCATACACGTCGCCAAAGTTTCCCCTGACGTTTCGCGCTGCTCTCCTGTGCTGCGCTGCTGATATCCCGGCCGCGAGAAAACTATGTGGTTTTTTGGGTCACGCAGCGAACATTGGCTGCTCAAAGTGTAAGAAGTACTTTGAAAAGATTGCAAACAAAACAAACTATTCTGGTTTTGACAGAGAAAATTGGCCCCTGAGAAACGACGCTCAGCACAGGAGAGAAGGGATGGAAACAAACCGGTGTTGTAATCTAACAAGGAAAAAAGCACTTGAAAAATCATATGGTACACGATACACGCCATTGATGGAATTGGAATATTACCACTCTGTAAGATTCTGTATTATAGATCCCATGCACAATCTGTTTCTAGGCACAGCTAAGCGAATCTTTAAGCTTTGGATAGACAAAGACGTTCTAAACAAAGCTAAACTAAACAAACTAGAAAAACGTATTGGCACAATGAATCTTCCCAATGGAATGGGCCGTCTTCCAACCAAAATAAGTTCAAATTACGGGTCCTTCACAGCGGACGAATGGAAGAATTGGACATTATACTACAGTTTGTATTGCTTGAAAGATATATTGCCAGAAGAGCATTACCAATGCTGGCAAATCTTTGTCTTAGCCTGTGAGAGACTGTGCAAACCTGCAGTTACCCGCGCTGATGTAGATTGGGCCGACGCCGCTTTTGTAACTTTTGGAAAAAAAGTGGAAAGACTGTTTGGCAAAACGTCTATCACTCCAAATATGCATCTCCATTGTCATCTGAAAGACTGCATTCTAGATTACGGCCCTCTACATGGATTTTGGCTTTTTAGCTTTGAAAGGTACAATGGTTTGCTTGGTGCAGAAACCACAAACAACAGGGAAATCGAACTACAAATAATGAGAAAATTTCTAATCAGTGATTTTGCTCACAATCTCCCTTTGCCTACATACCTAAGTGAGGTTTTCAGTCCCCTGTTTGAACGGTTCAGTCCCGATAGCAAATTTGTTGATGTGCCAAACGAAAAGGAAAGAGAACTATTCCTCATGGGTACCTCCCGCACCGCCTCAAACGTAGATTGGGCAAGAGACGACCAAACAATCAAACTGCCACCTGTATTCACAAGAAATGCCTTGTCTGCAGATGACACAATGTACTTAGAACAAACCTACAATGCTATGTATCCCAACGAGGAAATCAATGCTGCAAGTATGGCAAAAGTAGTTAGAAACTACGGAACATGTCAGGTTGGCCAGGAACTGTTTGGTTCAAGGACAGCGACCCGGTCCAGAAAAGCAGCGCATGTCATGGCCGGGTGGTTGGGTGAAAATGGCAATATTGATTTTGCCGCTGAACACAGACCAGGTGTTATCCAAAATTTCTACAGTCATTCTGTGGAGGTCAATGGGGAGACAAAATGTCACGTGTTTGCGGTAGTCCGCTGGTACGACGCGTCCCCATTAAAGACAAGTTTTGGCAAGCCGTTTACTGTCTGGGAGAAGTCATCTGTTGTTGGGGGCCCAGCTTCCTTTGTTCCCGTGCAGAGACTGTTTAGGAAATCTGCCTGGGCAGAGACTGTAATGGATGGGAAAAAAGTTGTTGTTGTTTGCCCAATTGCTCGAAAGACTTTCTTGTAAATATACATGTAGTATTTGCAGTTGCTATTGTACATAGATTATGTGATGTGTGAAATAGTGAGTAATGTGTAGAAAATGCGCAAACACTAAAAGATGAATTGTTAGCACACTGTAAGCGCAATAAAATATTGTGGTCATTTATATGCTAGTGTACTAAAGCATTGATTATTGTGTCACTGTGGTGAGATAGATGGGTAAATGTGTACCTACATGAGGATACATTTTGAGTTTTTGATATGCTAATAAATGCCGATATTGTAAAAGAATGTCCATTTGATTTAGAAGCTTTAGAATCTGATGTATTGTATGTGCGCTATGTGCGGTTGTATCCTCTATACAGACACAGATTGTGAAATTTGAAAGTACGTTTGTTTCACATGTATTGCGTTGCTATTCAAATAAAATCAAATTCGAAGCAATGTGAAAGTGTTGTGCACATCTATATAAACACCACCGGGAATTGCAGATAGTGATAGTTGTAAAAATAAAACTTGAAATACCGGTTCCATTTCTCAAACTTCCACAAGGAGGTGTCTTTAACCAACTGGCTTTAACCAATGAGCTTTCTTGATGAAAGCCCTTTGCTTTCACAAGGAAAGTCGCTTATATGATGGTAATTTGGACTAATGATGGTGACCATATGTTTGCACCAAAATTCATACAAATAAGTCTAACAAAGCCCAGTATGGAAACTCAAACATGAAGTTGAAAAGAGTTTCCCACTATAGTTGTATTTTTCCCTTTTCGAGCTAGCTAGTGGTAAAATGAAATTCAGTCACAAGAAGTGACTGAATTGGTTAAAATGAATTACGTGACAGCTCTTGAATTTCAAGGGGATCGTTTTTATTTTCCGTCCACCAACCACCCCACCCCCACATAATCTTTTCACATGGGACATTTTGGGCAAAAATCATTTGCAACATAGGATATCATATAGGTTAGATACAAGGAAAACTGACACACGGCTAATAGACTGATGTAATTTATTTCACAATGTCATACATGACAACATGTAAGCTTCTTTGCGCTCAAATACTAATATTTCACAGCTTAACACATTATTCATGTTGAAGCAAATTAAACAAAGGCATTGATAATACAAGAGATACAAGAGATACATACAGCACTAAATTCTAGACAACATTGTATTGTGTTACAGCCTTCACCACAAGTCCAGCAACAATCAATCTTTCGAACTTGCTCTCCGTTTGAGTAAACTACAAGTGTATTTCACTTAAAAACTATGGTTGTCCTTCTTGTTCCCGGATCCGTACCATATCTTGACATAAACTATGATACAGAAGGATGCCATTTACTGGCGGAGTTGGGTAGGGAACATGACATAGAATTCATCGCATACATCGTTGCAATATTTCCTCACAGCAATAGTCTGAAATCTGCGGAACAATGGCGTCATAGCAGCCTTGCTGTGCCCCGCTTTCTTCCGATGATCCTGTAAGACTGGCAGTGAATTGGTCATGCGGCCACATTCAAAACAAAAGTTCGGACCTAAGTGTAGTTTGCGGATGTGGTCTGCTAATTGATGTCTAGCCCTCCTGTTGTAACGACATGACGGCCATGGACAAATGAAATAACCATGACCATTTCCCCGGTGGATCTCCACTTGTATTACGCAGCGTGTAAACAGAGGGTCAGCTCGCATCTCCACGGCGGTGCAAACAGTACCGTCAATCTCCTCTTCTTGTCGGAAGACTTGTTCGAGATCCGCAAACAGCTTCTCACCGTCATAGTGCCAGGGCGTTGTGGCTCGAACCGTCAGAGGTGTCTCAGAACGGGATGACTTGCGACGTTTCTTAGTCGGCCTCTTCTCTGACTCCGGCTCATTGCTAACTTCCGAGGCGAGTTCAGACGTTACGTCCATAGCTACTGTATACATGCAGTACCACCGAGCTTGGTCCCACGAGTGAGATATGTGTTATTCATTAGGGTACAGCTACTAGTAGCTGTGCTTGAACAAAGGGGGGAATGGCTAAATAGATTATGCAAATTACAGTTTGACGTCGCTTGGTGTGTTACAAAAACAATACCGGTAGATCAAAGCCTCCTTAAATGAAGGTGATAACTAAAACCACGGAGTTTTCCACAAGAAATGGGGAAGGAAATTCTTGCGAGCTCTAAGTAACAGCGAATGCGCACTAAAAGTTTGCAATAACTTACAATAGAAGGATATAATACTGAGAAATTCAGTATTTTAAAATCTCGTTTGGGAGATGTATAGAGCGAATAAAAGTATTGTTTTAGCACAGGTCCAATAATTGCTAAAACTGGCCGGGTGTCTGAACCGGACAATGGCGCATTGCTTGACAAAAATATATAGTTGCTCACCTTTTCCTTCTTCTGATAAAACATGAAAAGTACACCCAGAAGGAATCCTCTAGCATACTGAGGTTCATAAAAGCATGATGTCTGCGGCTAATTAAATGTTGCCAAGCTTAAATATTAATTACAGTGCGAGAAAAAAAGGGACGAATTCTGAAATAAAGTAGAATGCTGTAGACCTACGAGTGCCCCGTCCTGCATTTGTGTCCAGGCTAGGGAAGAAATTCTTGCGGAGTTCTAAGTAAAAGAGATGCGCACTAAAAGTTTGCAATAACCTGTTATTGAACGATATAATACTGAGGAATTCAGTATTTCAAAATCTTGTTTGGGAGATTTATAGAGCGCTTGCATATTATTTCAGTACGTACAGTTGTTTTAGTCCGGTATTTGCTAAAACTGGCCGATGTATGAAGCGGTCAATGGCGCACTTCTTGACAGAAATATTTACTCATCTTTTCGTTTTTCTGATAAAACACACGAAAAGTACACCTAGGAGCAATGCTCTAGCATACCTAGGTTCATAAAAGTTTGATGTCCGCAGCTAATAAAATGTTGCCAAGCTAGTGCGAGAAAAAGGGAATTGTTCTGAAATGAAGTAGAATGATGTTGGGCGCGTGAGCCGTCCGGCATTTTATTGTGTTCAGGCTAGGCAAGAAATTCTTGCGGAGCTCTAAGTAAAAGAGAATGCGCCCTAAAAGTTTTCAAAAAACTGTAATAGAACGATATAATACTGAGGAATTCAGTATTTTAAAATCGCACTGCACATTCAATCTGTGAGTTTTAAATGTTCAGGAACTCAGTACAGCGCCGTACGTATTGACACGGACCGTAGTGAATTTCGGGTAGGTTAACGTTGTTGAGAAATTTTGGGTTCCTGGCTGATAACGGAAGAATCGTTCAATCTAAAGGAAAACTAAAGTAGTCTACAGTTTCCCGGTATTATGGTCTATCTCGGTTTGAAAAAATGCTTTATCTGCCAGTCTCGAGTTAAACATTCTGTGAGTTCTAAATGTACAGGAACTCAGTACAGCGCCGTACGTATTGACACGGACCGTAGTGAATTTCAGTTAGGTTAACGTCGTTGAGAAACTATGGGTTCCTGGCTGCTAACGAAAGAATCGTTCAATCTAAAGGAAAACTGAAGTAGTCTACAGTTTCCCAGTATCATGGTCTATCTCGGTTTGAAAAATGTTTTATCTGTTTATTTTTCTAAACTGAAGTAGAATGCTGTTAATTGGGTGCGCGAGCCGTCCTGCATTTGTGTCCGAGGCTAGGCAAGAAATTCTTGCGAAGTTCTAAGTACCAGAGAATACGCCCTAAAAGTTTGCTATACCTGTAATAGAACGATATAATACTGAGGAATCCAGTATTGTAAAGTCTTGTTTGGTAGATGTATAGAGTGGACGAAATCATTATTTTGGTACAGGTCGGGTATTTGCTAAAATAGCGCTAGCTGGCCGGGTGTATGAACTGAGCTGGAGCGCATTGCCTGACAGAAATATTTACTCACCTTTTCGTTTTTCTGATAAAACACACGAAAAGGACACCCAGGAGGAATCCTCTAGCATACATAGGTTCATAAAAGTTTGATATCCTCAGCTAATAAAATGTTGCCAAGCTTACAGTGGGAGAAAAAAAGAATATTGTTCTGAAATAAAGTAGAATGCTGTTGGGCGCGTGAGCCGTCCTGTATTTGTGTCCGAGGCTAGAAATTCTTGCGAAGTTCTAAGTAACAGAGAATACGCTCTAAAAGTATGCTATAACCTGTAATAGAACGATATAATACTGAGGAATCCAGTATTTTAAAGTCTTGTTTGGTAGATGTTTAGAGCGGACGAAATCATTATTTTGGTACAGGTCGGGTATTTGCTAAAACATCGATATCTGACCGTGTGTATAAACTAGAGCGCATTGCTTGACAGAAATATTTACTCACGTTTTCCGTTTTCCTGTTAAAAGAAACTAAAAGTACACCCAGGAGGAATCCTCTAGCATACATAGGTTCATAAAAGTTTGATATCCTCAGCTAATAAAATGTTGCCAAGCTTACAGTGGGAGAAAAAAGGAATATTGTTCTGAAATGAAGTAGAATGCTGTTGGCCGGCGCGTGAGCCGTCCTGTATTTGTGTCCGAGGCTAGAAATTCTTGCGAAGTTCTAAGTAACAGAGAATACGCCCTAAAAGTTTGCTGTAACCTGTAATAGAACGATATAATACTGAGGAATCCAGTATTTTAAAGTCTTGTTTGGCAGATGTTTAGAGCGGACGAAATCATTATTTTGGTACAGGTCGGGTATTTGCTAAAACATCGATATCTGACCGTGTGTATAAACTAGAGCGCATTGCTTGACAGAAATATTTACTCACGTTTTCCGTTTTCCTGTTAAAAGAAACTAAAAGTACACCCAGGAGGAATCCTCTAGCATACATAGGTTCATAAAAGTTTGATATCCTCAGCTAATAAAATGTTGCCAAGCTTACAGTGGGAGAAAAAAGGAATATTGTTCTGAAATGAAGTAGAATGCTGTTGGCCGGCGCGTGAGCCGTCCTGTATTTGTGTCCGAGGCTAGAAATTCTTGCGAAGTTCTAAGTAACAGAGAATACGCTCTAAAAGTTTGCTGTAACCTGTAATAGAACGATATAATACTGAGGAATCCAGTATTTTAAAGTCTTGTTTGGCAGATGTTTAGAGCGGACGAAATCATTATTTTGGTACAGGTCGGGTATTTGCTAAAACATCGATATCTGACCGTGTGTATAAACTAGAGCGCATTGCTTGACAGAAATATTTACTCACGTTTTCCGTTTTCCTGTTAAAAGAAACTAAAAGTACACCCAGGAGGAATCCTCTAGCATACATAGGTTCATAAAAGTTTGATATCCTCAGCCAATAAATGTTGCCAAGCTTACAGTGGGAGAAAAAAGGAATATTGTTCTGAAATGAAGTAGAATGCTGTTGGCCGGCGCGTGAGCCGTCCTGTATTTGTGTCCGAGCGAGGCTAGAAATTCTTGCGAAGTTCTAAGTAACAGAGAATACGCTCTAAAAGTATGCTATAACCTGTAATAGAACGATATAATACTGAGGAATCCAGTATTTTAAAGTCTTGTTTGGCAGATGTTTAGAGCGGACGAAATCATTATTTTGGTACAGGTCGGGTATTTGCTAAAATAGCGCTAGCTGGCCGGGTGTATGAACTGGAGCGCATTGCTTGACAGAAATATTTACTCACCTTTTCGTTTTTCTGATAAAACACACGAAAAGGACACCCAGGAGGAATCCTCTAGCATACATAGGTTCATAAAAGTTTGATATCCTCAGCTAATAAAATGTTGCCAAGCTTACAGTGGGAGAAAAAAAGAATATTGTTCTGAAATAAAGTAGAATGCTGTTGGGCGCGTGAGCCGTCCTGTATTTGTGTCCGAGGCTAGGCAAGAAATTCTTGCGAAGTTCTAAGTAACAGAGAATTCGCCCTAAAAGTTTGCTGTAACCTGTAATAGAACGATATAATACTGAGGAATGCAGTATTTTAAAGTCTTGTTTGGCAGATGTTTAGAGCGGACGAAATCATTATTTTGGTACAGGTCGGGTATTTGCTAAAACATCGATATCTGACCGTGTGTATAAACTAGAGCGCATTGCTTGACAGAAATATTTACTCACGTTTTCCGTTTTCCTGTTAAAAGAAACTAAAAGTACACCCAGGAGGAATCCTCTAGCATAAATAGGTTCATAAAAGTTTGATATCCTCAGCTAATAAAATGTTGCCAAGCTTACAGTGGGAGAAAAAAGGAATATTGTTCTGAAATGAAGTAGAATGCTGTTGGCCGGCGCGTGAGCCGTCCTGTATTTGTGTCCGAGGCTAGAAATTCTTGCGAAGTTCTAAGTAACAGAGAATACGCTCTAAAAGTTTGCTATAACCTGTAATAGAACGATATAATACTAAGGAATCCAGTATTTTAAAGTCTTGTTTGGTAGATGTTTAGAGCGGACGAAATCATTATTTTGGTACAGGTCGGGTATTTGCTAAAACAGCGCTAGCTGGCCGGTTGTATGAACTGGAGCGCATTGCTTGACAGAAATATTTACTCACCTTTTCGTTTTTCTGATAAAACACAAAAAAAAGGACACCCAGCTGCAGGAGAAATCCTCAGGCATACTTGGGTGCGTAAAAGATATCTGACCGTGTGTATAAACTAGAGCGCATTGCTTGACAGAAATATTTACTCACGTTTTCCGTTTTCCTGTTAAAAGAAACTAAAAGTACACCCAGGAGGAATCCTCTAGCATACATAGGTTCATAAAAGTTTGATATCCTCAGCTAATAAAATGTTGCCAAACTTACAGTGCGAGAAAAAAGGGAATTCTTCTAAAATGAAGTAAAATGCTGTTGGACGCGTGAGCCGTCCGGCATTTAATTTGTGTCCGAGGCTAGGCAAAAAATTATTGCGGAGTTCTAAGTAACAGAGAATACGCCCTAAAAGTTTGTTATAACCTGTGAAAGAACGATATATTACTGAGGAATCCAGTATTTCAAAATCTTGTTTGGGAGATATATAGAGCTGAGGAAATCCTTGTTTTAGGTACAGGTACAAGAGGTCTCGCCGTCACGCCCAGGCTAACGTGCGGGGCCGTGTAGATCGCTTGACCGTACAGGTACAAGAGGTCTCGCCGCCGGCTAGCCCAGGCTAGCTAGCGCACGGGGACTGGCGCGGGGCCGTGTAGATCGCTTGACCGCACAGGTACAAGAGGTCTCGCCGCCGGCTAGCCCAGGCTAGCTAGCACACGGGGACTGGCGCGGGGCCGTGTAGATCGCTTGACCGCACAGGTACAAGAGGTCTCGCCGCCGGCTAGCCCAGGCTAGCTAGCGCACGGGGACTGGCGCGGGGCCGTGTAGATCGCTTTACCGTACAGGTACAAGAGGTCTCGCCGCCGGCTAGCCCAGGCTAGCTAGCGCACGGGGACTGGCGCGGGGCCGTGTAGATCGCTTCACCGTACAGGTACAAGAGGTCTCGCCGCCGGCTAGCCCAGGCTAGCGCGCGGGGACTGGCGCGGGGCCGAGTAGATCGCTTTACCGTACAGGTACAAGAGATCTCGCCGCCGGCTAGCCCAGGCTAGCGCGCGGGGCCGTGTCTATCCCTTTACCGTACAGTTACAAGAGGCCTCGCCGTCGGCAAGCCCTGTATTGAACCCTTACGGCCCCCACTTTACGTAGCTTAATTCAAGCTTAAATTTTCATTTTTAAGCTAACGTTACGCACACTTAAATGCATCTTATCTGAAACATTTTAACTTAACTGCAAAAGTCATAATCATCTAGGTCTTTATGATTTAACGTTGTCAAGTACACACGTGGAGTACACTGATGGAAATCAGTGGTGTGTATCTTTACTGCAACATTAAGCGACCTTAAAGATCAGGTTATGTTTAAGTACACTTTACGTTGTTCTATAAGAGAGTGTAAAGATTGCCTGCCGATTGTGGCATTTACGATGGCTTAAGTATGACTTAAAGAGTGCTTAATTATTTTGAAATATTTAAGCCTTATTTACGAACACCATTAAGCATGCTTAAATATCGGTTTTCGTGCAGTGCTAAAATGATCTTTTGTTATGACGGACGTTCGAAAACTGGTCCATTTTTTCTTCATCATCATTTACTGGTCACTATACTGTTCTAAGGTGCTTTCAAACCGTGCTCTATTTATTACTTAGTTTGCCTCTTTCTGATTCTAGATTTAGGCATCCGTTGTTAAACAACCATAACAATTAGTATCCATATTCAATAGCTAATGGCACCATTCAAACAGAACATTAAGGTTACGCCCAGGTGTCGCACGGTGGTGCAGGGAGGGTATAGGAACCGGTGACTTCTCACCCACCCCCCTAGCGTCATAGGTTTTCGTTCAAATTCTATAAAACTCACACAAAAGTAACAAAAATATGTGTGAATTACATAGACAAAGTGTTTTGCGGGAGAAAATGCGACAATTTAGCAAATTTGTACCTCAAAAATTAACTTCCGGTATGTGGGGTTGTAATCCGTTTGTGGCAAGTTTAGTGCCTAAAACTGTCTAAATATCACTAATATTTCGGTCCTAAGTCATCATTAACACTACATGCCATGTTTGTATTAATTTCTTTCAACATTTTAACCACATTTAACAGATAATAGAGAAAAAAGCTTGATTTTTGATGCAAAACTCTGGCGTGTTTCTTGGTCTCGGCAAAGACCTCTCCAAAAATGTAACTTTATACGGCCAAGGAAAGGGGTCACCCCTACCACGTGAAGCTTCCAAATAAGGCAGGGACCGGACACATCCGAAGACAAATTGCCACAAAAAAGAGGTATCCATTGGCCAATTTTTATTTCTTTGTAAGTACTTTACTCTCTTTTAGCGACTAACATGTATACTGTGCACTAATAATTTGTACAGATAAAGAAAATCTTTTTCTGAGTTGGTACCACCCAGGTAGACACAGTGTGTGTTACTATCGCTCCAAAACCGGGCATATTCATTGGCAATCACATTTCTAATGAAGGAAACTATATTTTAATGTGATGCTGAATGCTACAACTCTCTATATAAGACACACAGTATGTATTCAATGTGTTCATCCATGTTTTTGTAAGAAACTTTCAATAGCGTAAGCGAGTCAGGTCTTTGGGGTGTATTTGAAACCACACTCTTGTCACAGTTGCTAGCTCTCCATCTGTACACATGAAGATTCGGCAAATACGGCTATTCCTTCCACATAAGTGAATTTCTCCTGGGCGCCGCCTTAAAATCAGTTACAATTGTATGTTCAATAAGTACACAACTTTCGTGTAAGACCTACTAAAATGGCCACGAGCTGGAGGTCGTGTGCATCGCCAAGTGCCTGCGAGGGACGTTCCAAGCAGACCTAGGGTGGGGTCCCCATGACGTGGACATAACAAAGAAAGGGAACCAAAGACAGTGCCTTCTCAGCAGACTGCTAAACCTACCTGTGGAAGACTTGGTTACTATATACACTTGTTTCTTCCGTCCCGTACTTGAATACGCTGCTCCAGTCTGACACCAACACTCAGCACAAGGTAGAGAGGATCCAACGACGGGCAATAAGGATCATTCTGGGTTATAACTTCTCGTACGACCAGTCTTGCAAAGCCGTGCCTCCATGAAAGACGTGAAAGCGTGCCGTGCGTTTGCTTCCTCACACAAGAGGCGCAGTAACAGTTTCCGGGTCAGAGTTTAAATCTGACCAGTATTCCAAATAGTGCGGTAGTAAATTGCCAGATCTGGGCATGGTAAAGTCGGACGGCCAGCGAAGCATTTTTGGTATTAGTCCGCGAGCAAGGGTGATGCTGTTTTGTCGCCTGATGACTCAAATAGCTGCGTTCTTTATGCATTTTCAAGGGATTTGCGCGACCGGAGATTGCGGAAAACTTATGACAACAACCTACACTTTATTTTCGTTTTTCAGAAACAGGACGTTGTGAGTTTTTTCGTCATAATAAGATTTTCCAGCCTACTTTTCTTGGCGGAATTATACCCCTATGGCCGGGAGGGTGTCCGCCGGACACAAAAATCGTAAAATAAACTCCGGTCCTAGACCAACAGACAACAACAACAAAAAAGTAACAAGACAAAACCTAAATTTGACCACATTCCAGCACGTACCAGGCGTTACGCCAACAGCTCACTGACATATATCGTGAAGCTTTTAAACAATGTAGAAATGTAAATAATTGTTATCAAGTTTGTTTTATTGCATTTTACAATGTATTGTCAATTAAACATATATCGGATATGCTTTTGTAATAACGTAGTGTAATAATTCAACGGAATACTTTTGAATATATGTGCTGTGTTTTGCCGCCGGTTCTAGACCCTCCTTCGGACGGGGCTGGTCACCTGTTCGATCACGTGCGAGCGCACGTGATCGCGTCGTGTTCGAACAGGTCATCTATACCCGTTCGAGGGAAGGGACTCTAGAACCGGCCAGTTGTAAGTCGAATAAAATGAGTTGTGTTTGAGATTTCATCGGAGTAAGACACGTATTTGTTTCATTTGGTGGCAGCGGTAGTTTTCCGCCTTCGGGCGGCGAAACTACCGTTTTGGTAACACGTCTGCAAAGGCAGTAAGGAGGGGACCCCAGAAAGTGCGAAATGGAACGAAATGGAACGAAATGGAACGAAATGGAACGAAATGGAACGAAATGGAACGAAATGGAACGAAATGGAACGAAATGGAACGAAATGGAACGAAATGTGTATGAAGGAAAGCCCTTAAGCCGTTCGTACGTTGGAACGGCGACGTCTAAATAGTGTCCGCTCGACGTCCAAACGGCAACGTTAAGATTGATGGTATTCTTAGAACCGCAACGACGTTATAAGATCGATCAGGGTACGCTAAGAATAAACTGACCGCAACGTTATAAGATCGATCAGGGTACGTTAAGAATAAAGTGACCGCAACGTAACAGGTCCGTTAACGGTGAGTTTTGAGTTGTGCAAAGTGTGCGGACGTGTTTCTTGTGTCTGTCTGTCCTAGCGATATGCCAACGGGGAGGAATCACCAGCCGCGTCCCTTACATGTACACAATAAAATGAAATACATTGTTTGTAGATAGGAAAATATAAGGAACGGCGGAACGGAACTGTTTAAAATTTTAAATACAGAATGAGTGGTGAATAAATAATATGATGTGTTTTATTTCTTGAACCTATTCAATGCTATTAGATACAGCATAACTTATTTTTGCTGTGTGTGTGTGTGGTTGGATATCCTCCATACGTTGAAAGATCCGACAACTCCCATAGGCTCCCGAGTTCAGACCCGGGAGGTGGACGCGGACCCGCCATTTTCTCCTTCTTCCTTCCGTCCGTTCCCAAGCTGACTACTGTGTACTAGTAAATTCCTCATGTTCGCAGCTTCGTTCCACCAAACCGTGAAATACATGTCTAGCTCGTTCACACCTTCTCTTTGTTTCGTTGTGAACGAGGAAGCTGTCTTGTCTCCAGAGGGTCCAGCTTGAAAGTCTCTATCTGTTTTTTAATCGAGTAACACTCGTGACGCAGATTCATTACCATATCGTTAAAGGGCGGGTCCATTCTCCGACAGGGGTCCGGAGTTCATTGGTTGTATAAAAAGTCTTTGTTGGGGAGATATACACATGCTAAATACAACTCATACTATATATATATATATATATATATATACTAAAACGTCATGTAAACAGGAAAGTCGGAGTTTGATTAAACCCGTCTGTAGCGCGCCAGCTCAAACTAGAAAAGTCCCCGGTAGACACGTAATCACTGCCAGCCGTCAGTAACAATGGCGGATCATTTGCATGCGGGGGGAAGAATGTAGCTCCGCCCCAACCAAAACGGCCGCTTGTAACCGAGTGTAGGAGGTCTCATTTTTACTTCCTTGCTGTAATACACAGTAATAACGCTTGCCTCATGAACTCTTGGTGAATTCTGAAAATGAAATGTTACCGTCCAATTCTTGTTACCCTATAGTATTGAATAGGTTCAAGCAAGGAGGTCATAACAAGGATAGATACGTATTTAACCTCCTTGTTCAAGAAATAAAACACGTCACATCATTTATTTTCCACCCACTTCTACATTTGAAATATTTCGCTATCAATTTCATTTCATTGTGATTACGTGTAAGGCTATGTTGATTTGACTATAGGGATGACAAAACTGATGCGAGCGTGCGAATAAAAAAAGGGTATGGTGAATTTTAGGCTTTCACCGTGTTTCTTTTCTTTAACGTTACCGCTAGGGCGGACGGAGACCACAGACTTTGACTACTCAACTCAAAACTCACTTTATTAACGTACCCTGGTCGATCTTATAACGTTGCGGTCAGTTTATTCTTAACGTACCCTGACACTATGATACTTACGCTATACCCAGCAGTGTCTGGTCGCCATCTTGAATTTTCGCGCGACGCGCTATGTTTCATGGGAAATTTTCGACTTCTCGCGCATATTCTCGCGAGAATATCAGCGCGAGATCTAAACAAACGCACATTGCCGGGGAATTTTAACTTGCCAAAAGATGTCGTCGGGGCCGATTTTCTCGTCTCTCGTCACGGACAGCTCTCGGGCCAGCCGTAAGAAGTCAGAGCATTAGGCACAGAATTTACTGCAGTGTGCACCTAGTAAAATGGCCAGTGCAGGCCATACATGTCTGAGATTGATTGATAATACTATAGTTATGATTGGATTGGAGGCACATGTAAATCTGTGAACTGTTGTACCAATCTGTAAAAAGCTAAATGATCTATTGTATTTTGATCTTGATTTGTTTTCTTGTTACAGATTTGTTGTGCTTTAATGTTTGTGCATATGTATCAGACCTCAAAATTAACAAAAAATGTTGAGCTTTGCCTCTATTACTAGTACTTCACTTAATTTATTTGAAAAAGGACATATTTATCCATTTCTATGGTATATGCACAGTTGATAATTGAGGTGACAGAGACTACATTTGCAACTTGTATATTAAACTATATCTATAAGTATAACAAGTGGCCGCAATATCTAACAGGTAACTAGCAGGTAATTTGCAAAGGAAAGACTGTATATCTAAGTTACATGTATATATCAAGATGACATAAAACACAGAGAATTTCTTGTGTTTAGTATGTACAGTGAAGTTTTATTTACATTTTGAACATGCATGTGCAATTGTGCATCCAAGTTTTCAATTAAAGCATTACATACAGTTTTAATTTGAGTCACTTTCTATGTCTGCTGTACATGTTCTTACGTTATGCCCTACCCTCCCACAACGCCCACAGCACAGTGATCTTTCTGTCACAGCTGCCTTATCTCTCAATGTCTTGGAGGTATACAGCCAGTGAGTGCATAGCACATCTCTAAGACCATTATAAGTACCGCACACCCTGCAGACAGTCTTGAGGTATTCTCTGTGCTCATCCATCTGTGACACCTGAAGTGCATGTGAAGATGTGAAGAACATGTTAACATTGTCACTATTGACACTACCCGACATAAAACATACATACTGATACAATCCAATTTTTCTCTGAAAATAATAATAATAATACAGACTACATTACAATATTCAGGACTCCAAAGAGACAAGGACTAAGCTGCTGTCCTTGTTTAACGTCTAATATCTAGCTAGACATAGCAGCATGGTATTTTGGTGCTGGTATGCGTTTTAATTGGTTCAGTCATGGAGGTATATACCTCCATGGTTCAGTTCAGAGTCTCTCTAGGTATTTAAAATTTAACTCGGGGGGGGGGGACGTTGGCTGCTAGGTTTTGCATAAAAATTCAGTTCAGTCTGTACACACTCAAATTCTGTTTAAGCAGAACTATTTACCAAATCCAGAACATCGTAGTATTTTAGGTCTATACTCAATCTGTATTGATCCATACAGTATAATCTAGGGGAACGAGAACAATGCACACATTTTGTATTGACATAACCATGCATATCCTTTGTGTCGTAAAAAGTACGGTCGCGTCGTTGAATGGAAACATCTCAAAATGGCTCCCAAACATGTCAGGATACTACCCAAAAATCGGCTAATTCCAGAAAAAATCAGTACGCAAATAGTAGCCTAATTACTCCAAGACATCATTAAGATTATTAGTTACCCCCTGTGGACCAAGTCATTAGTCTAAAAATTCATAACTCACCCAAAATTCGCCGTAAAAAGCTCCGGTTTTCGCCTCCTGGAAGCTTGGATTCTCCCCTTTTTAAATCGAACTAGTGCGCAGGCGTACAACCAAAGACTCGTTCTCAGCGTCTTTTGCGCATCTGTAACTACGTTAAATTATGGGTGCCCTGGGGTCGAGTTACCCCGGTCACGTGGACACTTAATGAGCAAGATGGCCGCCGACCTTATGCACACGCAAGTTTTCATAGTGCCTGATCGATCTTATAACGTCGTTGCGGTTCTAAGAATACCATCAATCTTAACGTTGCCGTTTGGACGTCGAGCGGACACTATTTAGACGTCGCCGTTCCAACGTACGAACGGCTTAAACGGCTTTCCTTCATACACATTTCGTTCCATTTCGTTCCATTTCGTTCCATTTCGTTCCATTTCGTTCCATTTCGTTCCATTTCGTTCCATTTCGTTCCATTTCGTTCCATTTCGTTCCATTTCGCACTTTCTGTACAGCGGTAAGGAGAAACAGGGCGAAATCCTGCCGGCCGATAAGATCAAGGAGCAAAGAACGAAAAAGACAGTGTCAACGGGAGAGATCCATCTACTGATGCTCGACCCGGAGCTCCACCAGAGGAGGCTCGTTTTCCTGGTGGGATCATCCACCGTTAGTGGAAGCAGCCAGAGATAAAGCGGTGCCGAGCAGTGCGGGAGCGACACGGGCGGAACGGCAGCCGGAGGTCATCAAACTTGACTGGGAGGAGCGAGAGAAACGCGAACGTCTCCAGTGGGAACGGGGACGCCTGGAGCAGGAGAAACAGGAGCGTGAGCGTGAGGAGGGATCCGGAGCGGATGAGGATCGAGCGGAAGCACGCCTGTGAACAGGAGCGTATCGCCCGGTCGGAAACTTGAAGAGAGGCGGCTGCATCTCCAGCTGGAGGTAGAGCGACGACAGCTAAAATGAGCGCGTTTGAGGCTTCCCGTAAACGGGACATGTACAGTATTGGAGCAAACTCAAGAGACAATACGAGGGCGACTTTCCCCGGATCTAGGCCTGCGGGTAAAGTCCCGGCGGTAGAGAACTGTTCTTTTGACCGGCTACGAGCCGATGAACTTGTTGAACAATTTTGTCCTACCCTGCAGGGAGGAGAAAGATGTAACGATAGTCAGACAGATGTGTTTTTCCTGTTGCTATTGTTTTACACCGAATGACGTGTACCATTGAAGACATTTATGCCTCTCGCCTTGTTCGTGCCCCTATGCCAACGGGAAAGGACTCGACAAGGGATAAGTGTTGTTGAGATAAAGCCGTAACGATAGTCAGACAGATGTGCTTTTCCTGTTGCTATTCACGGTTTTACACCGAACAATGTGTACTGCAAAAGACATTTATACTGACTTTTACCGGTTGCGGACCGATCATCGGAACTCTCAGAACTTCTTGTCGCCATATCTCAACGCGTTATCGTCAGCGCATTTCGGAAAAATGAACATTGCTGCCTCCATCGATTAATACTGCCCGCTTTATGAACGTAGACTGTAATACTTATTGACCCGCTATTAACAAACAGTTACATGTATTAACTTGTAAATAATAGAAGTAAATATCAGCAGGTGAGGACACCTGCTAAAATAAGGGGGGAAGAGTGTAATAATGTAGTGTAATAATTCAACGGAATACTTTTGAATATATGTGCTGTGTTTTGCCGCCGGTTCTGGACCCTCCTTCGGACGGGGCTGGTCACCTGTTCGATCGCGTCGTGTTCGAACAGATCATCTATACCCGTTCGAGGGAAGGGACTCTAGAACCGGCCGGTTGTAAGTCGAATAAAATGAGTTGTGTTTGAGATTTCATCGGAGTAAGACTCGTATTTGTTTCACTTTCACTATGTAGAGGATAGAATTAACTTTCATTTATAAATCTTATAGTCCAGGAGGAGAAACCTGAATAAAACTCGTGACGTAGCCAAACCTGTATACAATTAGGCCAGTACCATAAAATCATACCTTGATGTCTCCTGATCATTTAAGGTATGATGTGGTAAGGCCTAGGTGGGACAAAGTAATTCTGTGCACATTTATGCAAATTTATGCAAATTAGGCAAAGATAACTCAGATAGAAAATAAAGTAGCATAACTCTAGTTTCACTTTTCAACTAACGTCAAACTGGGAAAAAATGTATATCTGTAGAAGACTGGTCATTTTCAGGCCCTTAGAAATCACTATCACGTTTCTATGGTAACAGTTGCTAAGGAAAATATACCTCACTGGCAACGGAGAGGAAAATTCTTTAATACGGTTTCAAGACGTAGGTTAAATTTATCAATTTGTAAAACAGATGTTGTATTTCATAGCGGAAGTAGTTGTGATTGATTTTTAAATTTAAAAAAAACTAGAATTTTATTCGATTTACCGATAGTGCCTTAATGTGCACATCATAACCACACGGCTAATATGACCAAATAGAAACTTAAGCATCTTAACTTTTGCGATTTTGTGGCATTTTGGGAGTATATTTAGCTAAAAATGTATATTTTGGGCTCCTGTACCATTATAGTTGTAGCAATTATATATATATATGCTAAAATGCTACAATCATGTCACTTAGTGACTACCATAAATGACAGTGTAGCGAATAATAACTAAACTGATTTTTTGTAACTTTTACAAAAAGTAAAGTAGCTCATGTGTGATAATGATTGAAGGGAGATTTTCAGATAGAATCATTAAGACCGAGTGCCAGCTAAAATATAAAGCACTGTCTACATAATTATGTTCAAGAAAATGCTCTTACATTTTAACTAATGTCGTAAACAAAGTATAGTTTCTGATAGTGATAACCACTTCATTGTGCTCCAGAATGGTTTGGTTACATAAGAATATAGAAGAAAGGTATAACATGGATGTTATAATATCATTAGGACTTAAAAATAGATCTGGAACTGTTAAAAACACCACACTAATGACTAATAATAATGGTTTATTTGGCTCAATTAAAATGTCTTGAACAGCATTCCCCACTTGACAGCCAGGGGCTGAATTGCATGGGGATTCTTGTAAACAGTTTACGTACGTACTTAAACCATTGAAACTTTACAGATGTGTTCGAATCAATATATAGATATCAACTAGGTTTAAAAACCAACATTATTTAGAATATAAACATCACAACGCGACTCACGGGTTAAAATAATTTCAAGTGAAAGGAAACACTATAGAATGACTCGGAAGCGTCAATATACATAGAGACGTGGAGAGGTCGAAATATTAAAATGTTGAGCAGCCATATCGTGCATGGTATTGCGCTCGAGTGATATCTCTCAGTTCTACAGTAAACGATCTTCAGTTTGTGAGATGACCGAGTGGTTCTGCCACTTATTTCCCCTCGGGAGGGTGATAGGAAATGCCTGTACTGTTCTGATTGTTCTAGTGATTTAGCAAAGTTTTGCTGTCAGTTCGTGACGACGTGCATGGAGTGTTGGTAGATCAAGTTGCTCACATGCCTTTAAGTAAGAGGTGAAGTCAGTTCCCAGGATAAATGAAGACTTAGTGACTGTATCATGGCACAGGAGCAGCATTGCACCGTATGGTATTTTGATATTTTGAATTTTCAAGGTAGTGGGTCGTTAGACGCCCAATTAAATCCTAAGAACAATCGTCAATATAAGAAGTGTTGTCTCTGATTTTGAGCCCATCAAGTGCGACGATCTTTTCTATGAGTTCCATCCTGTGAGCTCCGATAGGGCCAATCAGTTTAAATCACTTGTGTCGACGATAACACGGAGGTACATGGTATCGTCTCTCACATAGGAGTGGCTGCTGCTGTCCAGCTGACTGAGCGGCATAAAAAGCGGGCATCCATTAGCGATGTTTATGTCACTGGTGGGCCGCTGGAAGGACGAGCAGGTCGGGTCAGGGCGAAACCCGTCGATCACATGTTCTCGGTTGTTTTGGTCCAGGAGCATGAAGGTCACCTGAAGTTGAAAAATTTTTGTTGTAAAATGCGTAGAAACATGGCTTACTACACGCAAATAATTGCCTGAAACCAAAATCAATAAACTATGACAACATGTACATTGTACTGTAGCTATGTACAGTGTGATCTACATGTACCTTTTGACGAAAAGGCCAGCGCAGCAGCCCGTCAAAGTGTCCCCTCATGACGACGAAGAACAGGCTGACATGAGTGCCCTTTCCCATCCCGTCTCCGTTCAGGTAGATGCGAGCACACATCTTGTACCCTGTACGGCTGGTGAAGAAACATGGCGAATAGAAACTCGCTTTCTTCCCCGTAATGGCGTCGTGGCGCTTACGTGTAAAGTCTGCGATCTTCCAAGTCAGGATGCCGTCATAGCTGGTCAGTTCGAGGGTCTGGATCCGGAGGTCTTGTTCGGCGAGGGCAACGTCCTTCAGAGCGATGATCCTCTCCAGAGACCTGACCTTCCTCTCAAGGGTCTCGATTATATCCCTGTCCTGCCGACGCTGTCCTTCATAAGCATCCATCTGTGAGTTGTGCTTCTCGATCTCACGGTTGAGAACGGCGACGATCCCTTCAAACGTCCCGACCCTGGGTTCCCATCCGGCGAGCTTTTTCATCACGTCTTCAACTTTAGCCCGAATCTGTACAACTTGATTTTCCAGCGCCTTCGAACCGCCTGATCTTAACGCTGTTGTCCCCTCTGATTGGTTACCGTAAACATTCTGCTCCAGCTGAGCAATCTTGCTGCCTTGATCCTTGATGTTTTTGTCCAGTCGAGGAATGACAGCTCGCATGTTCTCGCCAGACTCCATGTCCTGGTCCCGGAGCCCCTCCAAGTTTGTTGCCAGTTGGAGTAGCATTTCAAGAACCATGTTCAGATGAGCTGCAATAGTCTTCTTCTGGTGGTCTCTATGTTGTTTCCTTTCCAGCTGCAAGATTCAAACTATATATAAGTTGAAAGGTAAATGGATTGGTGCTTCATAGATAAACGTAGATGTTGTTTGAAATGTTTCTCTTTCTTTTATCAACAACGTTAGTTATCATATCATTATTCTTACCTTTTCCTGGCACCCCACCGGTTCGAAGTGACAGGACAGTTTTATGTTGGAACAGTCTCCAGTCTGTGGGTGCTGATGGTCCTGCAGCTGTGCGCGGATCAGACCTTTCTTACCGCACCACTTACACCTCGCAGGAGCCATTAGACAGGTCTCCTGGTGTTTCTAGTGATCATGGAAAACAAAATAAAGGTTGAAATGACATCGTTCTCCAAAGACGAAACAGCCGAGTATTGATGCAGACAGGCAACGTAGTAATGTTTGTTCAGCTTGGGCTCTTGCTAAAATGTATAAAGATGTACAATTTATCAAGTCTTACCGCAATGTCCTTTAATGTGTGAGATTCATTACACCACTGACAGGCAACAGAACGGAATGCACAGTTGTCAGTAAGATGTTTGGAAAGGTCCCTCCTTGGAATTTTCTCCCCACAGTCCTTGTGGATACAGGCAATTTTCTCGTGCTCACATTCTTCACGATGGATCTGTAGTGTAAACAAGCTCATAAGTAAAAGGCATCACAGTATTCTATTGCAAAATATACCAGGTATTCATATAAAACAACATTCGCTCCTCGTTGTAGGATGACATCCTTCTTTTACTGAACAGGGTAATGCTTACCAATGATTTGATTCTCGCGATCCTGTCACTCCAGGTATTTTATTATACAACTAACGTTACTTGCATTAAGTTTCTTCAGAAACCCCTCCCATTTGCAGCCGTCGTCGTCATTGTTGCAGACCACTTCAATGCTTTCTATTTCTCGTTCAATAGCCTTGTCCGAAAAAACCTGTGGAAAGAGGGCAAAAGACCTATTAGTTCACATCGGTGCTAATCGGTACAACACGGGCGTAAGTCCCCCCCCCCCCCTCGTCGGCTTCATTTGGACCTTCGTAAAAAAAAAATGTCACTGAGATAAAAGAATCAATGCACAGGGCAGAAATAGTGCATCAACTACCTAACATATTTTTTTTTTAAAAACGGTGATCGTACATGTCATTATCACTGAAGCACACAGAATCATATTAGTTCAGACAAAGGATGTTATATGTAAGGTTCACTATAACGCCCTTGCTCAGAAAAAGAAACGTTCCCTTCAATGTGTACAAAACAACACAAATATCAGTCTGTACTTTCAGCGCAGACTAAACAACTCACGTCGTCAATGTTGATGTGTTGGCCACATGATGGCACCTTGCATTGTCCACCGTTGGATCTGAAAGTACATAGGAAAAAAGAGATTCTTTAAACTTGCTTACGTTTCGATGTCAGACATCTTCCTCAGAGCTTCTGACTGGAGTATTGCTTCTTGCCGCTATACGTAGTCATTGTAGGTGTTATCGCCGCAAAAGCGCCAGCTACATCATTATCGTTATATATATATATATATATAACGTAAGAATCTCTAGTTGTGTACAACAAAATCCCAACATCCTATGCCCTTCCAACCTGGTGAATTTTTTTTAATCATTAAAAACAATCTATTTCCTTCCCCCTTGCTAAAAGATGAATAATTACTTCTTTAATTACTGCGACCCTCTCCAGTAGCGTGCATATCGGGTGAGCGACAACAACCGGGATTCAAACTCCCAACCTCTTTGTCCAGAGGCAGGGTCGCTAACCACTGGACTACGCACACTTATTTTGCAGGAGATAATTTTGGAATAGTCAATTTTTGCAAGGGGAATCATTCTGGAACCGTAAAATTCGAACTTGTCAATTTTGTTTTCCTTTTTTTGTCAATAGGTTTGCCCTGGCCTTAGCAGATGCAGATACACGTTTCTGGCAGGCTGCCTAGAAAGCTAAGCGCAACCCTGTCCGAACAACGCCTAGCCATCGGGCAGACAAAGCGGTCCTATGCGATTATTTTACAGCCACACCAGTAAGATGAAAATTGCCGTTACATACTATACAGCAAGACATTTTACTTTCAATAGAGACCAAAACTTGTTTAGAAGGTCCCATTTAGAACGTAGAGGTGACCTGCTTACCTGTTTTAAATAAAGGGGGTAGGAAGTGGATCTATCTGGCTTTAAGTTCTGGCTCATGATCACTTTTTGACTTTAATTATCATAAATCTCTGAACATTATTACGAATTTGCCGCAATACATGTTTAATTTGCGAAGCCACCCAGTTTGTTTCCATAACAAAGAACGACACCCCCTCCCTCCAAAACACAACTTTGCTTCAATAGCTATGGCAACCCTTGTAAGAGCCCATATAAGATCTAGTCACACACTTTTTTGGGAAGAAAACGTATTACATGTACACGTCGTATGCTTTTGAGTGAGTAACGTCTTTTCACACCCCGGTCTACCCATGATTTGATATAGAATGGTCATTTGTTTGCATAGTAATAAAAGAAAAAAAGGACGCATGCCCTGTACAATCGAGTGTTAGAGGGCACAATAAAGATTGTTATTATATTACCTACTAAGGTCTTCCACGCTGGATCTACAGTACCGATGTCCACATGACGTCTGCCGTGGCTCGTTCAACAGTAGACCACAGGACGAACAGCAGTACTTTGGGTTCGTTCCCTCTCCTTTTATCTTAACCGAAATCCTGGCATTGTGGAAGGGACTCAACAGCTCGCTAGAAGCCCCTGTTACAGCCACCTATCGGGAGAAATATTGTGGTTTGATAAATATCTTCCACAATAAGTAGACAAAATGCATTTCCAGTTTTCGTCAGATCCTACTAACGCACCAAGTATGAAACCAGTCCTTCCAGCTGTTCTTGAGTTATCTTGTTGACCAACAGACAGACAGAATGTGGGTCGTGATTGGTCAAAATTTGGACTATTACATTTACACCCGGCAATCTGTTCACTCTGGAATTAATTAACATGTGTATATACGCAAACTATTTAGAATAGAGCATTTTATGGACACTTCTAGAAAAACAATCATCGTCTGTTTAGGCTTATTTCTTCACGGACCTCTGATGACCACGTTACAGTTGATTTCGTATGGGTAGAGTGAATCCATCTATCCATTCACCCCGCCCACCCCTCAGTTTAGAATGGTCGGTCTCTCGCCACTCTGAGAAAGGGGACTCTCCATTTTCGGTAGAGAGGTGCAAAATCACTGTCGGGGACCGTTCAGTAACTATCTGGGGGTTCTTTTAAAGCCCGATTCTACAAATTGTCACCTTCTACTTGTGTGGTCACAATTTCAGTTATAAATGTAATAATTTCAATTATGATTTTCATAACGTTTACGTCAGACGTTGCAGCTAGTATCCACTAGCTTTCGTCAGTGACTGGACACCAGAGAAGTGCAGGTTTATAAGCGCAAACTATTGATTGATATGTAAATAACATGAAGATTTTTTTTTGGAAGTCAAAAAAGGAACAAAAGTCAGCCAAGTCAAGACAAGATAATGCAAATGAGGCAGAGAGCTCCTGTTATGCAGAACAGGAGATTAAGTGTCTGTCCTCGGGGTTGGCAATGTAATGTAATTGGGAGGATGGACCCAGGCTTTCGTTTCAAGGACTTTTGGAATGCGGAGAAAAATTGCACGTTTATGCCTCTTTCACCGTGACAACCAACGTCACTGTTAAGTAAATACAACTTCGTGAACATTGAAGGAATTTCTGACATTCTTGGCACAGAATAAACAAGTTGTGGCAATACAGGTGTCATATTCATTGTGGTAATTCGTCTTTATTACGGCAATAATAAAAGTAATAAAACTTTTCTGATAAACGTTGTATTACTTGACGCAAGAATCATTTGCAATATCATAATCATCTTCATTATCAACATGGCAATAAGTCGCCAGGTTGAGTGTACATGTTCTGCTAACATCATTATTAATGTGTAGCTGCAAAAATACTGAACATTTTCCCAGCACAACATATTTCATACACAAGCATCAAGCTTACGTAGCATGCACAGATCACGTCGTTTTACCTACATGTAGTCTTATCCACAGATAAAGATTCAGGTTCATAAAGGGCCATCGGACTACATACCAGAACTAACGGTATAGCTACATGTATACCAGTGTACCGGGTCCACTTGTGTTTCAGTATCATTTCCTGACAGTTTATCTGTACATGTGAACAGTATATATATATGTGAACACATGATGCCCTGGTGGTTTCACTTTCGGTATGTCTGCACTGCAGGACAGCAGTCAGTCGGAAACACTTTTTTTAAGTCCAAAAACACAGTACGGTCTACAAACTGTCGCGTTTTTAGATATTTTTCTACCCGCACTACTACGTGCTTTTAACGAACTTTAAGCATCGACGCTACTTGATATCATGTCCACTGAAAATGCCCCTAACTCTTTCAAACCTTGTCTTTTCCGTCTAAAATATTTTGCAAGATCCAACGACCAGGAAATCGGCTTCGGGATATTTTTGTTTTAATATGGTGACGGTAGTCCAGATATCATTCTCACTGTAAAATATGATGGGTGCGTAGAAAGTTCACCAAATCTCGACATCTTCACTTAGAATGGAGAAATCAGCTCCTTGGTCTGCAAGATTCTCTTCGAGTTGATTGAGCAGGACGTCGATGTTTTCGGTTTCCTTGGAGATTACTATCGTCCCTGTCCATTCATCAATGTCTGCTTGGATGATGATGTCCACTACTACGTGCTTTTAACAAACTTTAAGATGATATGATGTCCACCACTACGTGCTTTTAACGAACTTTAAGCGTCAGTAGTAATATTACTACTAGCGTCGACGCTACTTGATATAATGTCCACTGAAAATGCCCCTAACTCTTTCAAACCTTGTCTTCTCCCGTCTAAAATATTTTGCAAGATCCAACGACCACGAAATCGGCTTCGGGATAATTTTGTTTTAATATGGTGACGGTAGTCCAGATATCATTCTCACTGTAAAATATGATGGGCGCGTAGAAAATTCCCCAAATCTCGACATCTTCATTTAGAATGGAGAATCAGCGCCTTGGTCTGCAAGATTCTCTTCGAGTTGATTGAGCAGGACGTCGATGTTTTCGGTTTCCTTGGATATTACTATCGTCCCTGCCCATTCATCAAGGTCTGCTCGGATGATGATGTCCATAACTCCAAAACCTGAATGTCGTAAAAGCATACAGCTGTCATTAATTTCAAATTCCTTTCAATTCGATCTGTGAAAAACAAGAGCTAAAACATTGCATAAGTACAAATAAAATCAAACTACAGAGTGACATGCATCAAAAGCCCAAATTTTGCCTATTGAATCGGTACTTTTAAAAATTTTGCAAACATTTACTTAAAATCCCCAAAACAGCTAGTAATTTTGCATCACTGGCAAAATTAGGAAGATACCCCATTCACCTACAACTATTTCATTCGACTCTGTGAGAACGTACCAACTGACACACTACAGGCAGACGATCTTCTATGTCAAGTAGATTTAGAAGCATCAGTTGCAAAATGTTGAACGTCTGGTGTACGCAGAACTCTAGAGGAATGTGGTTATGCTTTCGTCTGGCAAAACCCCAATCAATTGTCTCAAACACGTCCCATATCATTTCATCAATTTTTCAGCGTCTAAAAGATATCTATTTTCAGACATTTTTATCCGAAATGCACACGATAACACTTAAAAGGGGCATTATGTAACTTTAGGGCAATACAAAAGTATATTTTCGGGCCATTTTTTTTTACATAGTAAGTTGACTCTACATATAAGTATTCCAAAACAATATTCAGGGAGAGAATATGCAACATCGTTGCTCCATACAAATGTTTTAAAAACTGTGAAAGATCTTCCTTTGCAACCTCTGGCCACATTGCACCATGGCTGTCCCAGGCCTTGTGTCAATTACCACACCAGTGGGGTGCCGTCTGATAGCTCACCAGTTTCTGTGTGTGTACCTCATTGTTACCTGACTTTTTCTTCAAATTTAAAGCGATAATGACCTCAGTTTGTTGATGCTCAACAACATAGACTAAGTTCATAATGATATCCTAAGTCATTTGAAAGATATGAGTGTTTCCAAGAAGTTGATCATGATTAACATGTGCCCATGTCTAGCTGGCCTGGCCTATGCATGGGGCGTAACCAACTAATTATCCCCCCTAGGGGGGGCTTCCACTGTATGTTGTTGTTGTTGTTCCGACCAAACCGGTGTCACCTCCAACTAAACAAGGGACTGTTTTTGCGCACAAAACATAGGTCAGAAATGTAAAATAATGACGCAAATGTGTTGAAAAGTGATAGAAAATGTTGATAACATAGAGATTGGTATATTTAGAACATTTCGATTTTTTGCGCAAATTCTTACATAATGGCCCTTTAACAAGTAAAGAGAAATTTATAGTTCCTGTTAACCTTTGATAAACCAAATTTAAACTACTCATACAGCATCGTACATTTATACATTTTTACCAAGAAGCGAGAAGAAGTTGAAAAGACTAGAATACGTTAGGCATTTATATATACATGCACATGTAATAGTTATATGTATACTTATATGAATATATTCATATATTCATATAAGTATATATATATATATATATATATATATATATTATATATATATACCATTTTCCGTAACGGCTGTTTCCAAATATACTAAGTACTACAAATCAAACATAACTAGGCAACGACAATTCAGTTAAACAGACATTCGCAATTTCCATACTACAGCAAGATCTTTAAACATGGTATACCTCATAGCATAATCTAGTTTAACCTAATATAAGGGCCTTCGATTCAAATCATAACACCATGTACTAACTAACCTTACTTGCACTGTACCTTAACCTAACAGGGTGAAACTTAGCAAGCTTACCTCAAAAATCACCTGATAAATGGAAAGGAAAAACTCCAAGTTCAGCAGTTCAGCAGAGACAATGTGTTCACCAGAGACGATACAGACTCAGTGAGCGATTAGCGTTTGGGTCGCCAACTTATGTAGAAGAGTCACTTAATGTATGCTGGTTGTTGGTTGGCTAGCTAGCTAATTAGCATTCACCAATCAGAGTCCGTGTGGTATGCAAAACAACCTTACATATGCAAACGAACCACGTGGTATTACCGCAAGAATAAACTGAGCTTGGGGATTTGGGGTCAGTTTGGTTCAGTTCTCAACATACTACTGATAATTCACCTACTTTCCGTGCCGTTCGCTCGGGGTAACTGCTTTTGCTAATACTTATAGTTATCAATGGGATCGTAGAAATGAACATAATTTGGCAGGGTAAAAAAAACTTGTTTATGTGTTTATTCATTTTCTTTATTCAAAAACACAGCGATAAATACAAATGAAAGGACAGGGACTGTGGCTGCAAACTCAAGATAGGAACACATTTTTGCAGCCACTTTTACAATGGAAAAAGTATTTTGCTATTAGATGGATCTGTTATATGGTTATGAACATGTTTGACAATATGCTTTTCGAAACATTATTTCAGTGACAGTGCAGCACATCTGTCTAGGCCCGGTGAAAGAATAAATGCAACGATTTTAACGCTAAGTACATACAATTGTTAACATACGAATGTGGCAAGTATGATCATCCCGGCACTTACCACAATGTTATTATATTAATTTGCCATTAAGTATGCTACACACCTACGAAGATTCATGAAAATGCGTTGAGTTCTTCTGTTCACAGACAGATACTACTGACAACACTACCCTGTTGGCAAAGGTAAAATGGAATGACTTTTGGTGTGATATTTCTAGTATGACATTTATCTGAGCAGGTGTATTTGTGAGTAACTATGAAAATCATTATCAGAGCTACCTTTACTTAGTCCCACCCTCACGCCTGTAGGGCCTGACCATTACATTACACATAGATATAATTGAAAGTAGAAGTTTATTACAAATTTATGTATAAACATTGGAGATAAAACAAGTGTAGTTAACTATACACGTAACCATAAGGTAATACTACAAATTCTACTTCTGATATAGTAGTTGTAGGGTTTATCCCTTTTCTGAGTGCAGCTGAGTATGAAATGCCCGATTTCCGTTTGCAAGAGAATTGGGAGGAGTTTAATAGAAAAGTTTATTAATTTTTTGGAAATATTTTGCTTATTTCTTCAAATATTTCAACTCTTTATTGATTATTTTCAGTGAGGTAATATGGCAATGGCCAATATTTGTATTTCACCCTCCCAATGCCTTTCATTTGACCATTTACACATGCTATAATTAACAGGTTATTGTCTTTATCTTTCATGTAGGTGCACTAACTTGGAGTTTACATATTTGACATCACAATCTGTGTGAAAGTGTATTTAGATTTGAGATGTCTATAAAATCTTAATTTAACGACACCAAACAAGAGGTTATTTAGAAAGGTTTGGATAAACATGTCAAAGTGCAAACTATCACTGTGGTCTAGTATTTCTTTCACGTGATCAAGCAGGCTTTTATTGTAGGTTTTGACTCTACACTAGCACATATTTTGGGGATAATAAGAGCGTCAGTATGCATTTGATGTGTATTGTTACCTAGCTGTCTAAGTCGTTAATTAGTACTTGACTAGGCAGACGGGATAATCTACCAATAGTGATAAACCAAGGCAATCAAAACCTTCAAAATTTGTGATATTTCAGTCCTGTGCAACTCTACATGCCGGCTGTTAATCATCCTGTCTGTCCATTTATTTTATATATGACAAAGTGGCAACCCTTTGTTTAAATCCGACGTGTCCACAATGATTTTTATGAAAATTGCATCATCACGGACATAAGCATGGCATGTTACTCTCGAGCTTACTAAATGGCATGAAGAGTGGACATCCGGAGGCTTGATTAAAGTCCCTTGTTGGACGTTTGAAGGACGAGGAGGGTCGTGTCAGGACGGAACGCGTCGATATTGTGATTTCGGTTATTCTGATCCAGCAGCATGAATGTGACTTTCTGGCGGAACGGCCAGCCGCAGCAGCCCATCAAAGTGACCCCTCATCAGGAAAAAAGAACAGACTAATGTGGCTTTCTTTACCCATGCCATCACCATTCAGGTAGACAGGCGATGTAGAAGCATCTGGGGTAACCATTATTTCATTTAAGTAACCATTATCGCATTTGACCAAAAGTGAGGTAAGTTTCATAACGGTAGAAGGTCAATTGTAATTTTCGATGATTATGAAAGGAACATTATGTAACATTAGAACATGGCCACTGCCCCTTAGCCAATGAGAGCCCTTTAAAGTTGTGGTACTGTAAACCCCTTTCTTTGAATAGTTCCACACTTTTTTAATCATATCAAATTTTTTGGGTTTTTAATTGATACCAGATCACCCTCCGTGCAAGTTAATTAGAGAAAGGATTTAAACACTTTCTTGCCTAAATACCTAAATGACACTAATTTGTAGGGCCGATTCAACTTACTTCGTAAAGAGATGAACAGAAAATTTACTTTTTGCACAGCAATAATGTTAGGTATTTCATAGTCAATAGAATTCAAGGTTCAGGGTGAAGCTGTGAAGTGTCAGATACCAAAGGAATCATGAAAGAAACTAAGAATTGGAAATCCAAGATTCATACCCCGTATATTTAGGTATAGTATTAAAAATATACCTAACAATTACAATAGCAAGACCTAACATGAACAACACAGTCTGCTATGTGTCATAAAATCGTCCGTTAGATAAATGCACACTAACAAGGCCGTAACATACACCACACATTAACTTTATGTACACGACGCCATTCATTCCGTACAGTATTTTAGCACAGTCTAGACAGGCAGGGAAGGGATACATTGAAAAACTGCAACAGCAGCTACTATCAGTGCCTTTCACAAACTAGTTACAGTCAAGCAACCAGAGAGTATTTACGACAGAGTCGGCACCGCACACATCTCACACCAATACAACACAAGACTGGCACACAGAGGAGGTCTGACTCTACCCAAACCCAGGACTAATGCTCTGACAAGGACGTTTCTCTACATGTGTACAAAAACTTATAATATATTGCCTAACAATTTGTTATCGGCCAACTGTGCTGAATTCAAAACTAGAATAAAGGACTGGGCCAAAACACGGAACATAACTACACTTCTAAGTCAATGGTGGTAATAATCTATTGCTGTATATAGTCTCTATTGTACATATGTAAATTTGGACCAACGTTTTTGTTCAATCACATTACCTACTTGGCACATGCTTTTCAATCCTTTGTCATTAAGTTATTATATTTTGTTATCGCTGTTACTATTCAGTTATATACATGATCAATTTATTGATGTTATTATATTTATGTTTGGTTATTATGATTTTTTTATTGCATCTCATTTGTACATACATTTATGCTCAGTTTGATTAAGTTCATCATATCTTATCAATTATGATTACTTTTGGTTTTCCTTATATATAATACATAGATTATGTTTCAGTTTTGTTTACTGACCTCTGACCTCTCCTGCTACTTCTAAGTTTATATCATTTTGTTTATCTTCTATGTACTACTGATTTATTGTAAAGGTTTCGTTCTTTTATTTTATTTGCTCTATTGTGTTGTCGAAGGACTCCAGGAAGAATAGTGTTAATTACACTAATGGAAATCCAATTAAAACAAACAACAAACAAACAAACAAACGAAACAGGGTGAGACGGGGGATACTAGGCTGCGACAGGCAAACCTGTTCGCAACCCTTCTAAAAATAAACACACTAAAATGGGTCCCAGAAGCTGAAATTCCCAAGAAAGGTAAAGCTACACTCGCCTACAAGGCAGTTAATGGTTTGATCACTTCCACTGAAATGTTCTCCCAACTATCACACGTACACACTCACAACACCCGGCTGAGAGCACAAGATGGTCTTCAGTTGCCCAAGATTAATGTAATACAGAAGACGTGCCTTTTCATCATTTGGGGCGGCACTGTGGAACGCACTACCACACCATCTAAAAACAACCAGAACCCTAGCAGCCTTCAAACAACTCTAAGTACTTGACAATCACTGATATTAAAACCCTCGTCCTGCGGAGCCCAAGAAGTGTTGTTTTGCACATACAGTACCATCTATATAGCAATCTGTACATGTACGATTTTTAATATTTTTTCGACCAACGCATCACACCGCAGCGAAATGCAACGAATGCGGAAGTAAATAAGCCGCCGCAGGGCAGGAAAAGTCCGGGGTTTATGACGTAATTAAGACATGAAATTATTAAAAAAATATTGTGTAAAAAACGCCAACAGAACAAGGGTTAAAATTCAATCCTTATCTCAATCCTTTCATTCTATTATGTTCTTCCTTGGTTCTGCATTATATCATGTTAAGGTTACACTTTTGCTTCACTTATCTTGGTAGTATGATTTAATGCCTCATATATGTTAATTAAGACACTTTAATTTTGTATCAATTGGTAATTTGTTTCTTTTGTTGTAAGTTTGACTGCGTTAATTTTGATGGCTTTTTTCTGGGGTTTTCTTTTGTCTGGTGATATGTACCTACTGGTTATATAAATAAAACAAAATCGAATGTTAAACGGAGACCTGGACCTGAGCTCCCACAGGTCGGCCAGCTTATCCTTAGGGAGCAATTAGAGGAAAAAAAGAAATGGGGAAGAAGAAGCACAACCTTCATTGACAACATGAAGCGGGGTGCTGGGCTCTGAAATATCACCACAGAAGAACTCCGGAGTATATATATAGGTCCTTAGAAATACGCTGAATTGGTTAAAGGCTTTCCCGGCCAGCAGGAAGGCGTCGGCTCCAATTAGAGCAGCGTCTGAGTCCCTTAAGGACGAAATGTGAGGTTATTTGCCGATGACTGCAAGAGCTGTCTACACAGAGCGACTCACAACTTCTGCAAAAAGACCTAAAAACCCTGGAAGAATGACAAAGCAAATGGCTAATGCACTTTAATCACGTAAATGCTACATTATGCACATAAACAAAAGAACCCCACATGCAACTTTAGCTACCAGTTTTGTGGCCATGCTTTACGAAAACCCATCCGTATCTGGGCGTCACATTGCCAAGCGGTCTGAAGTGGGGTGCACATGTTAGTAATATCACAACTAAGGCCAAACAGACATTGGGAGTGATCAAACGTAATCTGTTGGTATAAAAAAACACTTGCATACACGCCACTTTATAAGACCGAACCTAGAATATGCCGCGACAGTATATATATATATATGGGATCCATATACAAAGAAAGACAAACTGGAAAGGGTACAAAATCAAACTGCATGATTCTGTATAAACAACTATGGAAGATGTGCTAGTGTCACGGAAATGAAAAGTAGCCTACAGTGGAAGACAGACGAGATATGTCCAGATTATGCATGATATACAAATGACTAATGGTGGATGTAGCAACTACTGATTACCTAATACCAGCCCAGAAGAGAACAAGATATAGCCATGTCATCAAGTACCAGAGCTATCAACAAAGGATTGAAGTGTTTTTAAAAACTCATTCTTTCCTAGAAGTATCACAGAGTGCAACTCGCTGCCACAAAAGTATAGTAGGGGCATTGTCATTAGAAAGCTTTAAACGCCAAAGGGTTACCGGCTATACAGATAACACAAGCTGGTATGTTACGCCGAAGGGCAGTTTATACCGGCTATAATGATACATATACAAAAAACAACGCATAGCCTCCGTGTTGCTATCACTGATTTCCTCGTTCAAAGTTTAAGGGGATGTTAAAAATTTATCAGCTGGATGTTTTTGTAAAATAGCAGAACCGTTCTAGTTCTACCGCCAGTTGGTATAAGTGGTAATGCCTACTTGGTCAAAACTCGGATGGCATTTGTATCACATACCGAAACAGAGACAAATACACGCAGCTTGGCCGACAAAGGGAAACGTTTTAATGTGCTCATTTTTCCAGACACAGGTCTAACTACAAATAACGAGATCACATAAAAGAAAAACTGCCAAACAGTGTTACGTCTTAGACTAGACTCAGTCTAAAATAAAAACTAAATTATAAGAACTAAATATGAATACGGTAAATAGGAGGGTGGTGTGGTTGATCAAAACTTTACCTGCGGTGTGGAAATCTCTGTGGATCCACCACCACAGGTGTCTGGTGCCCAGGGCTGTCCAAGCTGCGTGGACTCCTCACTCCCTATTAGTAGACAGTGCTCCACCGAAGGGACAGTGGGCTCCCCCCATTCGTGGTATGTGGCCATATATGACTTGAAAGCTCTTCTTTCAGACGATCTCGTTCCAGTTGTAGACTCCTGATGTAAGTTAGTAGGTCCAGTTACTGTTCTCAAGTTTGAGTGTTTCCTGTTAACGAAAAATAACAACTTAATAATTGTTTTCTAGGATTTTTTTTTTCGGTAAAATCGTTAATGGCCATGGCCTGAGAAGCACTTGCAGCACGCTTACACATCTTTATTGTACACGAAAAAAAACATTACTTGTCATATTGTACAATAATAACATGAAAACGAGTTTTTTGGTTGTTTAACCTTTTGAAGCCACTTT